>CM074752.1:18980721-19000491 GCA_037367245.1 Phrynocephalus guinanensis
ACTGGCTCTTCGGCTTGAATACGGAGATGAGCACCGCCCCTAGAGTCGGACACGACTAGCACACATGTGTGGGGGAACCTTTACCTTTACTTAACACTTGAATGCCAGTTTTGGACAAAGAAAGAAGCCGCTTCCTACGTCTGTTAAAGGCAGCGTCAATGCTTCCACACCTCCACTGCCACCACCAACCTTTTGCGTGATGCCTTTCTCCTCCTCCTCCCCTCCTCCTCCTTTCCTTTTCCTCTTTTCCTCTCCAGAGAGCGGGAGGGTTCTGGCTCTTAGCCAGCCCAGAAGCCTCTTGATTGGGTGCAGAGAAAAGGCAGGAGGATTAAACATTTTTATTTTTATTTTGCTCCCCCAAGCCCGTGCTACAGCTGATTGGCACTTGGGGCAGCAAAAAAACCCCAAATGTTTAATCCCCCGGTTTTGCGCCCAGATCAGGCAATGTTGGGGGGAAACCCGGTGGGCTTCCCCCCATAGGAATGCATTGCTTCATGCATTCCAATGGGAAAACGAAAAACAAAACTGAACAAAGCGAAAATTTATGCTTCATCTTGTTTCATTTTTCTTTGAGAGGGCTCTTCGTTATTTGTTTCGTTAGATAACCAAATGGAGAACAAATAATGAAACAAACAAAAAACTCATTTCATACCCATCTCTAGTGGCCAGTTTTCCAGCTGTTCAGACTCCGTAATGTTAACTCAGAGAGATAGTCCTAGACACAGAACCTTTGAGCCAATTTAATATATTGCATTTTAACATATTCATACATATGGTGAAATCTCAATACAAGTTGTCGAACAAGGATTGTGTGGTTTTTTTCCCTACTACAGATTTTTTAAAGGCTTTAGTGGGCCCAAAAATGTGTAGAAAGGGCAACCAGAATGAGAGAAACGGCTTCTCAGCCCTCACATTCAATGGCTTCTCGCCCATGTGGATTCTGTGATGCCTAGCAAGGTGTCCAGAGTGACTGAATCTCTTTCCACACTCCATACATTCAAATGGCTTCTCCAGCACTGTGACTGGGTTCACGTACGATGGCTAGCACAGGCCCCCAGACTGAACATGACCTACTTCACACACCCAGACATTCAAATGGCTTCTCGCCTGAGTGGATTCTGTTATGGCTTATAAGGTGTCCAGGTTCGACTGAACCTCTTTCCACACTCCAGTACATCAAATGGCTTTCTCGCCTGAGTCTGCGATTCTGTTATGGACACATTAAAGGTAGTCCACTTTTTGTCATCGACTGAACCTCTTTTCCACACACACCAGACATTCACAACTGGCGTCACGCCTGAGTGATTCTGTATGCCTAGTAAGGTGACAGTCGCACTGAACTCTCCACACTCCAGACATTCAAATGGCTTTCTCGCCTGTGTGGATTCTGTCATACATGGCTAGGTAAGAGTATCCAGTACATACTGAAACACTCTCTTTATCCACTCAACTCCAGATACATTCAAATGGCTTCTCGCCAGTTCAGGAATTACTGCTATTGCCCAGCACATAGGACCCCAGATTGACTGGAACCTCTTCCTCCACAACTCCAGACAATCAAATGAGCTTCTCGCCATGTGTGGGTATACTGTGATAGCTAGCAAGGGCCACCAGACACTGATCATGAAACCTCTTCCTCACAACTTCCCGACATTCAAATGGCTTCATCGCCTCCCTGAGTGCGACAACATGTTATGCTGACTAAGGCTGTACAGACAGACTGAACCTCTTTTCCACTCCACTCCCAGGTACATTCAAATGGCTACTCTCGTCCAGAGTTGGATTTCTGTTGTTGGGTAGTCAGTAAGGTGTCCAGCTCGACATGTACCTCTTTCACACACTCCATACATTCAACATGGCCGTCACTCCGCCCTGCGAGTAGATTCTGTTATAGGTAACAAATTGTGACGAAGTAGTGCTAGATTTTCGACACTGGTGAACCTCATTTTTCTAGCTCACTTTTCCATGTTTTTCAAATGGCTTTCTCTTTCTACTGTGAAAGTAGTAGAATTATGTCCCATTTGGAACTAGAAGGTATCCTCTAAGCTTGACTGAACCTGTTTGATTCTCACCACCTCCAGACGTCTCAATATGCAAACTCTTCATCTGGCACTTGTGGAATTCTGTGATTGCTTTCTATAGCAAGGTGACCTGCACAGATGTGTAACTAGATAACCATCTTTCCACCCTCAAGAGTACCAATCACAATGGCTTCTCGCCTGTGTGATTCGGTAGAATGAGGCAACAGCTACAGGCTGGCACACCTCCACCAACTATCGTGAGGGGCCTCTTGTGGCACCACTGAACAGATCCTGAGGACACAACCCAGGGGATACTTATCACTCTTCCTCCTGTGGAGTTCTGTGATGGAATATGTAAAGTTCCATTGCTTGACTGAACTCTGTGAGGTCCAACACTCAGAAACAGACCACTATTTCTTAGGAGGTATAAAATATCTATGTAAATGATTCTGGTAATGATAGTATCAGTTCACTAGGCTTGACTGGAACCTCTTCCATCACATCCGCGATATATGCTAATTCAAACTGCGGCTTCTACAAATTGTGAGGGGTTGCTAATTCCTAGGGCTTAGATAAGGGGTCAAAAAGACCTTGACAGTTGAGAGTGCCTTTGGGCTCTCTCCATGGAAATGACATTTAATCAGGCTTCATCTGTACACTAGCTACTCTGTGGTTAAAAAGAATAAATTGCGCTAGTTTAGGTTGGGGGATACTTGGCTCGAAGATCGTACCTGTTCCAGGACTTTGCGGATAGACAACTGGACCACAAACGAACATGATATTTTCAGCAGTTGTAATGTGGCAAGCACGGAAAGCCAATGCAATTAGTGTTGCATACAGAACCATAGTGTTCTAGATCAAGGGTAAGTGATAAGTACCACTCCATGCTGCTCTGGTCAGACCTCCACCTGTTGTACTGTGTCCATGTTAGAAAAAATGTTGAAAACATAGGAGCGGGTGCAGAGTGAGGGCGACCAGGATGGTTTGATTGGGTCTGGAGTGCAAAATGTCTTAGGAGGACCTATCTTGTGGGAGCTGAGGTAATGTATAGCCTCGTCTAAAAGAACACCTGAGGGGATTATGATATCTATGTTTAAAATTTTGAATATGGATGTCATATTGAAGAAGGGGGAACAAGGTTTGTTTTTTTCTTGACTTCAGAGTCTAGGGACTTCGGGGGCAATGGTTCAAACTACAGGAAAAGAAGATATTCCATTTGATAAAGAAGAGATTCCCCTGCATATGGCATTTGAGAGACTATCCTGGTGACTCTCTCTCCAACCCGGAGGTTGTACTTAAGGCATCCATATTGAAAGCCACTGATGCCCTTGTTCTCTATGAACTCTGTCAAATCCTTTCTTTAAGAGTACAAGGCTTCACTGCAGTCAACACTTCTTCTGTCAGGGAGTCCACAGACCAGTGATACCTCAGGGTGAAAATGTACTTTCTCAGATTAGATTGAGGATCAAGCCACCCAAAAGTTTCAGGAGGGAGCTCCCTAATTCCAGTGACTATCCCCGTTATTTTGAGGGTGTTTTAAACACAAACTTTCTCTCTGGATAAGGACCCAAGGCAGCTTACAGAATGAGGGATAATAGAACAGTCCAGCTAAATATTAAGTCATGTTCAAGATTAAAGGATTTGAAGACTTCTGTACAGCATCAATAGACAACATTACATTTAAGCACATGGTTATAAGTATTCTAGGTGTGTGAAATACTGGGTAAAATGGCCTTTTAACTGTAGGTACTTTACCCCACACCATGTATGATTTTAATATCAACTCCTCAATCAGGTTCACCGCGTAAGTGCGGTCGTTTCAAGAGTGAAGGAGACCCTGCCAGTTGCAGCGTCTGATAGCAAGGAAGTGTTTCCAGTCCCCAAATCTACATCTGGTTGACCCTCCTCTGCACATTTCCCATTTCCATAATATCCTTCTGGAGGGAGGGTGACCAGAACCTGTACACAATACTCCAGATGGGGCCTCGGCTATAGATTTCATAAAGAGGAGCAAAAGGACACTTGCTGATTTATTTCAGGATACCCTTCCTAATGATCCCCTAGCATTGAGTTGGCATTTTTCCACTGCTGCCAGCAGACTGGGTACGAATCACCCATTCCTTGAAACTTATCCACCAGGGACACCAAGGTCCGACACACATCCTGGTTTGACTGCATGAAGAGCGTTCAGATCCCATCAATTTATAAATATAACTGGGGATATTTTTGTGCCCACCGTGATCATCACAACTGTCCTAACTAATGCGGAAGGTTCATTGCCCACTGGTTTGCTCACTTCTTCCCCAGAGTCAAGAAGATCCCGCTCTCTGAAGGCTCCTCACAATCTCTTTCAGTTTTTTACAACACCTCTATAATTATATATAGCATATAAACCTTATGTGAGTGTCTGTGTTCCTTCCATAACAGTTGTGAACTGACCTCTTATGTGACCCCAATACCTATGGAGTTATTCTTAGCAGAATACTGGACTGTTTTATGCCAGTTCCTCTAACTACATGGCGCCTACAGCACCTGATAATTCCACCTGCGGTGGCGACAACAAATCCAAGTACTAACCAGGCCAAAAACCAGGATCTTAGGCCCACCCTTAGCCATATTTTATAATTGTATATTGGGTGATGACTGATTGTAATTCTCTATCAAGAACAATTTTTAAAGGCCCCACTACAACCTCCTTTCGTTCATGCATCTTAATACATTTTTGGACTAATTGATAAATTTCTAGATTAACAAAAAATACGGGCCTTGTACGGCAAACACCTAAGATTCTAGGGAAACAGAGAAATGAAAATTGCAGATCTATTTTAACTGTTATTTATGCAACTAGCCCTCGCTTATTAAGGACCCTCAGTACCTGGGGGACTGGAGGATATCAATCTAACAAACATAAATTTTTTAAAAATGGACTTTAGGAGAACCCCGGGAAACTACATCATTTACATTTTTTGAAAATCTTACATCTGTCCCAGGGAAGATGGTGGGAAGAGCTCATCCAAAGGGAGAAAATCTTTCTAAAAAACATAACAACGATTACAAACCTTGAGATGGAGAAATTTCGCATGGCTTCTATAAGGGAATTATCTTGTACTGACTCAAACCTTTTAGAGTTCTTGAAATGGTCAACAGGCACATGGGAATTTGGGGGAAATACCGGTGGATAATAGTCTAAGATCGGGAGTTTGTCTAAAGGCTTTTGACACCGTCCCTCACCAAAGGGTGCTGAGAAAAATTGCCAGTCAGGGGTTGATATCGGGGCAGGTCCTTTAGTGGAATTGAGAATGGTTGAGGGAATCCCGGAAACAAAGAGTAGGGTGTCAATAGGGAAAATTTTCACATGGAGTGAAGTGAAGAAGCGGATGTGCCCAGGGCTCTGTCTGCCCGGGACCGGTGCTTTTACATCTAGTCAATAAATGACCTGGAGACAGGGATATAAACAGTGAGGTGGCCGGCCCCAAGTTTGCAGGTGACACAAAACATTTCCGTGTTTGGGGTCTATAAAAACCAGAGAAGATTGCTGAAGAGCTCCAGAAGGATCTCTCCAAACTGGGGGAATGGGCTGAAGAAAATGGCAAATGCGTTTGGAATGGTAACGCAAAAGGTACATGTAATGCAGTTAATTGGCTAGGCAAAGAAAAATCAAAAACTTTATCTATCAAATCATGGAGCTTGAGTTATCCGTGAGGATTCAGGAAAGAGATCTTGGTTCTGTGGTGGACAGCTCCATGAAGTATCTCCCCAATTTGTGGCAGCTGTGTAGAAGTCCAATTCCATGCCTAGGGATTATCAAAAAAAGGGGGTTGAAAAAAAAAACACAAAAACCCCCCCCCCCACCACCCCCACACCACCACCCACCCCCCCCCCCCCCAAAAAACAAAAACACCAACCCCCCCCCCCCCCCCCCCCCCACCCACCCCCCCCCCCCCCCCCACCCCCCCCCCCCCCCCACCCCCCCCCCCCCCACCACCCCCCCTACACTCAAGGCTAAATTGGTTTTTTTATTTTTTGGTTTTAAAAAATAAAAAAGGCGAAATGAGGGGGGATATGATTGATAAAAAACAAAATAATGCAATTATATTAAAGTAAATATGAAAGGATAAATCTGTTTTTTTAAAAAATTGTAAAACTAAAAAAAAATAAACTCAAATTTAAAAAAACAGAGTAAATAAAACAACAAAAAAAAAATATTTAAAACCCAGTTTAAGTTGGAATTCCCCCCCACACAATGTGGTGAAAAAATCCTGGCCTGGTTTGCCTTCAAAAGGGGATTTAACAGTTTCCTGCGAGGAAAATCCATCACAAGGTTACAAACCAAAAATGGAAATGTGTAACCTCCAGGGTAAAAACCATGGTAACTTCAAGGGCCAGATGCAAAAAGTGGTATAGGAGACAAAATTTAATCTAATGCGCTCCAAAAAATCAAAACACAAAAAACTCCAAATAAAAAAAGTTCATTTCTGCATAATAAACCCTGATCCAAACATTACCTAATGACTCATTCTTGCCCATTACCAACACATTAACCCCCCCCATCTTTATAATATAACACCCTCCATTCAACACCACCCTATACACTGTCCCTTTCCATGACTCTCGTCTTTTCTATGACACCTTCTCCTGTATCACTACGTGACTAAAACCCCCACACCTACCATCTTCCTTCCAAAACAAACCACACTCACATATAAACGTAATCCCACATATAAAATCCCTCATCCCGCCACATTGATACCCAAAAAACGCTACACAAAAACCCCCCCCAATCCACCCCAAAATTCCCAACCACCCACCCTACCTGGTTGTAATCATCCACCACATATGTCCTTCATGATCCCCCACACCCCCAAACTACAACAACAAAAAAAAAATCAACATCAACCAAATCTAAACCCAAAAAACAAATTCCACTCTTACCCAAACAACCACCCCCAAAAACAAAACCAAAAAAATATCTTCCTTTCAAATATCCATCAAACACCACCCAAACAAAATCTCACAATCTCCTAAATATCTATTATCTAATATAATATAATTACTATACAATAATCACACCATCTTCAAAACACCAAAACATTCTTACAATTTTCCAATTACATTTATACCATCACACACTTTACCAACATCACATAACAAAACCCTCATTCCTCATCTCCCACCAAACTCCTATCCATATCAAAGACCTACAATCCAGGACCAGTACACACAGAGAGCTAACTTCCCTCCTGTTGAAAACCCAGCCATCAATCCGATTTAATACATTATCACTACCCACACACACTTAAAACCCCCCCCCACCCAAACACCTACCCCCCCCACCCTAACACCTAAACCCCCCAACTGAACATTACTCCAAAAACCCCCCCCTATTCACCATACCCCCCCACAAAACACATAAATAACCGGGTACAACACGAAAAGTACTACCCTCCATAATACATCACCCCCCCCCGGCCCCAACCCCATCTTCCAATTCAAGACAGACCTACAACTTGGAGGGACCAAACACACAAACAGAAACCACCAACAGGCAATCAAACAAACCCCAACCAACTACCAAACAAAAAACCACACCAAACAAAAACACAACACACAATAACACCAGACGAACTATACAAACCGACATAGCCCCACCGCCCACCCACTACAACACCCGAAACAACCACCCCCCCTCCAAACATAAAAAACAAACTACACAAAAACCATTCCAAACAACTACACAAACTCCCCCGATACCCAACACAAAACCGTAAAAAAACAATATCGACAACCACAATCACAAACACCGAAACCAAACAAACACCAACCCCAAACCGATCCGCAAACTCCTAACCAACCCAGGCATCAAATCCGGCCACACACAATACAATACCACACACCCGAGCAATGACCAAATCCCAAACCCACACAAAAACAACAACACCCCAACCCCTACAAAACAAAAAGAACCAAACAACAGCCATCCCTCCAACATACCCCAAAACCATCACCAACCCCAACAAAAAAACCTCCTCCCCAAACAACAAAAAAAAAAAAAATAACCCCCTAACAACATCTAAATTAAATCCACCAAAAATTCGAACAACAAATACCTCAACGTAAAAAGAACCAAATCACATACCAAAATTACAACAATACAAACAGAATACCAACAACAAAAGAATCGAAGAAACTTACTGTAGTCCATGACTACAACTCAGACCAACGCCAACTTCTAACTACCACAATTTTACCCACTTTCACATGTCTCACCAGTTGCTCAAATGCTACAAATAACCCATCCACTCCTCCCCATTCACGCCCATAGAACCATACACAAACAGTACCTGCCAACACGACAGCCTACACACCAGCCCATCCCAAGACCCAACACAACAAAACCAGTGCATCACTCGTCACCCACTCCCTCAGCACACCATCACCCCCCACCCTCCCCTCAACCTATTCAACCCCACACCTACCCAACCACTCTCCTGGCAGACAACCAACCACACCAACACCCTGGCCCCCTGTGCCAAGGGGTTACCCACCCTCATAACAATTCCCAAACCCAAAAATGATCACTAATTGGCGCACCAAACACCTACAAAAAAGATAGCAAAAAAAACATCCCACACCACCTACCCACACTCACCAAACACCATCTAATACATCCATACCAAAATAAAATTAACATAATCCAAAACATCCCAAACACCACAAACAAACAAACCAACACAAAACCCCCAACAAAAACCCAAACAAGAACACGCATAACCACAACACCCCAAACCCAACCGGCACACACATCTACCCACACCAGCAAAACCCACACCCAACCACCCCCCAAAAAACCCCAAAACCCCCCAAAAAAACACACCACTCAAAACAAAAGCCAAACCCCGCCCTGCAACACAACCAAAAACTCAAACAGTACACAACAAAACCATAGTCCACCCTAAAAAATAAAACACAACAGGCCCTAACTCACCATCAACCAAATAAAAACAACGACCCAACCCCAAACCACAACCTTCCCTTTACACACAAAATCAACAAACCACACCAACCACACCCACCCGACGACGACAAATTTACCCAACTAACAATCACAAAAAACAAACACTACAACCCACACACAACAAAACAAAATAAACAACAGCACAAAACGCCAAAATATGAAGACAGCACGGCCCACGCCCAACAAAAAAGCCACCTCAACCTCCACCAAAACAAAAACTAGCAACAACCCAAGGTCTGCCACACCAAGAACATACCACTCACCAAAATCCAAACTCCATCACCACTAAACAACCTATATACTTAATAACACAAATCAACACACACCTAACACCATACATAACCCCCAAACCGCAGCCAAACTCCAACATGTGAACAAACCCAACAACCCAAAAGTCCAACCAAACCTACACAACACCATCAAACAATATACCAACAAATCCCACCATCCCTCAACCAACACCCAATCACCCCCCAACTCCGCCACCCACGCCCCCCTAAACAACGCCCCACCACACCCAAAAACCCCCCCCCCAAAGTGCCCACATATAAACATCCCCCCCCAAAATCCGTCCCACCCAGCATAACAACAAACCAAATCCAATAATTTTTTTGCACAGTTTACTACACTGTCACCTACCCCCCCAACGCCTTGCTCCCAAATCACCCTCAGGACAAAACCTAACCCACTACACCAAAACGCCCCCCCAACAACATTTAAACCCCCCACCTCTCCCCACCCCCATATCACAAAAACACAAACATAACCCAAACCCCAAACAACAAACACCATACTAACACACCTCCCCACCTCCACCAAGCAACCCATACGAAACAAAAATCCAAAAACCCCGCCAAACCCCCAAAAACCACCACCCACATCAAACCGCAGCACATCAAAAAATACAACCCCCCCTGCACCACATACCAGGCTAGATACTCAACCAACCTCACCGAACACTGTTCATCCACACCCAAACCCCCACGCACACACCACGCCTCGCCACACCCTCACTACACACTCCAATAACAACCCCTCCACAACACCCAAAACAAAATCCCACTCCAACCAACCCAACCACCCACCCCCGCTCGAAATAAGCCCCACCCCACAACACACAGCCCCGCCCACCCCCAACCTGGCGTCCCCACCACTACCATTTACCACACCAACAACACACAACAGCACCCCCCCCCACCCCCCGGTGGCAAACCCCCACATCCCCCCCCCCTAAAACCACCCCCACCCACTCAACATCTCCAAAGCCAACTCCCCCCCCAACACTCCCAAAACCCCCCCAGACAAAACCCCCACCTCCTCACCCCCTCCCCCGCCCCCCCACATACACCCCCCACCCCCACACCCCACCGATTCACCCCCTCCTCCACAACCACCCACCCCCTACCCCCCAATCCACCCCCCCAATCCAATTATCCCCCCCCCACACCCACACCCGACACTCCACCCAATCACCATTCACCCCCCCACCCCCCCCCTTACCCCCACAACACCAACCCCAGCCCTCCCCTAACAACGCAAACCACCCTAAAATATTATAAATTAATACCCACATAATAATCATAAAACACAAACCCACCCCCATAACCATTCGCAACCCCCCTCCCCCCCCCACCAACACATCAGACCCTTATCAACAAACCCCATTCCTCATGCACACAACCCCCGTTTACCCCATACATTCATTTTATAAAACTTCTACTACCCTGGGCAAAACTTGACCATCAATTATCCACCCCCAACCAGTCTAACATAACTACCACTTCCTCTCACCCCATTACAAAACCACCCACCCACCCTCCCACCACTAAATATTACCCACAAACCCACAAAACCCCCCCCCCCTCCCCCCCCCATCACCCAGCCCACCCCCCCCAAACCCCCCTCCCCCCCGTCCACCCACACACCATACCCCAACTCCATTCCTCAAACCCACACTTCCCTAACAAGTCCCCCCTTTCCAGACCCAAACCCCCCCCACCGCCCCAACCCCCTCCACACACCATCCACCATTCTCCCCTCCCCATTCCCCCCCCCAAACCCAATGACAAGACTAACTGGCCACCCCACAAACAACGTAAAAACCCATAACAAAACACCGCTAATACCCCAAATAAATCCACCCACCAATACAGCACCCCCCACACCCGTGGAACAACCAATACACCACGTGTACCCCACTAGCACTTCCCCACACACCCTACCCATTCTCAACCCAATCCACTAAAATCCACCACACCCAAACACCCCTTCTCCCCCCCTGCACACCAAACCCCCAATACCCAGGCCCACCGCACACCCCCCCCTAAAGACCCCTGGGCTCGCCCCAACACCACCTACCCCACCCAATACATCACAATAACGTCACCCCCCACAACCAAACCCCCACAAACCAACCCAACACCACCCTACACCCCAACACCCCCCCACCCACCAATCCCCAACCCCCCCCATCACCCCCATCCCCCAACCCACAACCCCCACATCCCCCCCCCACCCTAGCAACACCCCCCCCTACCCCATATACCTCCCTAAACCCCAAACTACATCTCCACAACCAACCCCCCCACACCCTCCCACCGCCCCCGAACACATATACACTCAACCATCCCACACCACCCACCATACACCCACCTACAAACAACCCAAACCCCCACCACCCACACCCCTCCACAACCACTCACCCACCACCCCCCAACCCCACCAACCCCCACACACCCACCAACCACCCCAATACGACCCACCCACAACCACCAAAAACACACCCACACCTTCACCCGCCCCCCCGCACCCCCACCCCCCCACACCAGATACAATCCCCCCCGCCTCCACCCCCCACCCACACACACAACACCACCACACCCACAAACCCCCTACCCAACCCAAACCGCCCCCCACCCCAACACACCAAAACCACACCAAAACCCTAACCCCCCCCCCCCCCCCCCAAACACCCCCCCCAACCCACACAACCCCCCCCCCCCCAAAACCCCCCCCCCCCCCCCCACCCCCAACCCCAACCAACCCCCCCACACCCCGCCCCCCCCCCACCCCAAACCCAACAATCCCCCCCCCACGCCCCCCCCACAACACCCACCCCCAAAAAAACACCCCCCCCCAAACCCCCCCCCCCCCCCCCCCCCACCACCACCCCCCCCACACACCCCCCCCCACACCCCCACCCCCCCCCACCCCCCCCCCCCCCACCCCCCCCAACAAACCCACCCCCCCCACCCACCCCCCCCCCCCCCCCCCCCCCCCAACCCCCCCCCCCCCCCCACCCCCCCCCAAACCCCCCCCCCCCCCCAAAACCCCCCCCCTAACCCCCCCCCCCCACCCACCCCCCACCCCCCAACCCCCCCCCACCCCCCCACACCCAACTCACCCCCCACCACCCACACCCCCCCCCCCAAAATAAAAAAAAAACCCCCCCCCCCCCCCCCCCCCCAACCCCCCCCCCCCCCCCCCCCCCCCCCCCCCCCCCCCCCCACCACACCCCCCCCCCCCCCCCCCCAAAAACCCCCCCCCCCCCCCCACCCCCCCCCCACCCCCCCCCCACCCCCCCCCCCCCCCCCCCCCCCCCCCCCCCCACCCCCCCCCCCCCCCCCCCCCCCCCCCCCCCCCCCCCCCCCCCCCCCCCCCCCCCCCCCCCCCCCCCCCCCCCCCCCCCCCCCCCCCCCCCCCCCCCCCCCCCCCCCCCCCCCCCCCCCCCCCCCCCCCCCCCCCCCCCCCCCCCCCCCCCACCCCCCCCCCCCCCACCCCCCCCCCCCCCCCCCCCCCCCCCAACCCCCCCCCCCCCCCCCCCCCCCCCCCCCCCCCCCCCCCCCCCCCCCCCCCCCCAACCCCCCCCCCCCAACAAAAAGGCAAAACCCCTTTTTTTTTAAACCCCCAAAAATCTAAAAATTAAAAATGAAAAAAAAAAAAAATATAAAAAAAAAAAAACAAAAAAAAAAAAAATAATAATTAAAAAAAAAAAATCTAAATAAAAAAATCAAACTCTTTAAAAAAAATAAAAAATAACATACAAAACCATAACCAAAAAAACAAAAAAAAAAAATAAAAATAAAACACCAACAAAAAATAAATATAAAAAAAAATCACCTTTTATACAATTCCAAACATACACCACATAACCAACAAAAAAACAACCCAAAACACCACAACAAAACACAAAAAAAAACCAAACACAAAAACCAAATTCTCAAACAAACCCAAAAAAAACCACTCACCAAACACACACCAACCACAACACACACACAACAACCCCCACACACCAAAAACACATCGCTCCCCTTTCACCACATCACCCCCCTCCTACTCTCCATACCCACACTCTCCCACTCCCACACCACCCCTCTAAAAAACCACCCCAACAACCAACACAAACCTCCACCCTCCAACTCCCCATGTACAAACCCCTCCTCAACAACACACAACCCTCTCCCCACTCCCACCTCACCCACACCCCCCAAAACAAACAACACACACCCTCTCATATTTCCTATCAGTTCCTTTCCACATACCATCACTCTATCTCTCTATCTTCAGATCTAGCTTCAACCTATCTCTATTTCCTAACCCCCTCTCTTCTCCTTTTCTACCCCTACTTCATTTCCTTCCACATTTATCCACATTCTACCTCGTTGTATCTTACAACCACTTCTTCACTTATCATTTCTCATCAGTGTTCATTTTCGTACACCCATACTCAAATTTCACCTTACCACCTTTCCTATATTACTTTACTAGAACTTCTAATTCCCACAATTTTTCATTCCTTCCCAATCCAATTACTACTCCATTCATCTACTTTACACTAATTTACATACCTCCTTCATAATTCCATACAAACTATTGGAGGCAGCCCAGGCAAACTCGTGCCACCCATTCACCCAGATGTCATGGGCTACAAAATTGCAGCCCCACAGCTCCTATGACGAACCCAGTGTCGCCAACGTTCCTTGTCATTCCCTTCCCTTTTTTTTTCCACGTTAGTGAGACCAATACGGAAGGATGGTGGGAGGGGGGGGGGGGGACAACGGCCTCTAGTGAGCCGCCGGCCATGGATGGGCTGTTTAACATCCATTCTCCCTCACTCCAGAGAGCTAAAGCAGCATTCCCAGAGGTGGCGTGGATTTCAGCAGGAAGTAGCTCCGTTTTTCCCTTCGGTTGCTGGTCATCCATCCACAGATTGGTGCACATGCCGTGGCTGCTTCACCTCGGGAAAGCTGGCTGGTGACCCCCAGCCCTCCCCTATGCCTGCCCCTTTTTTCCTTCCTCACAACCACAATTAACACAGGCAGACTCACAACAAAGAAGGCAGGAGGTGGGCAGGTTGGGTGGTAGGGGTAGGACACAGGGGATGGGGTGCCCCCCAGCTATATCATGGTTGCAAGGGGAGGGAGTGGGAGACATTGCCGCAGGGGTGCCTGCTTGGCTGAGCCGGGTGTTACCCCGACCATCTGGGTGGTGGGTGGGAGGAGCGGGGGACCTTTGCTGTGTGACCCTCCCACAATTTTGAATTGTTTTCCCCACTAGCCAGCATGAACACTGATGGCATCTGGGCAGTTGGGGGTGGGGGGAGTGGGGGGAAGCGACATAGCCCACCGCTTTGAACCTGCGCTCAGCAATAGAAACAGCTGTGGAGGTTGGCTTGTCGTAAAGCAGGGGGGGAAATTAGGGGGTACAAATTAGTCCCTCATTGCAGGGACACGCTGGGCCAGCGGTAGAATGATTCAGGGACACTCTGGGAGTGGCGCATGCAGTGCCTGAGATTTTAGTTTGACGGGACCGCTGCTCTAGACAGTTCAAATGGCTTCTCGCACTGTTGCCAGGTGGATTCTCTGTGTGGACTGTACAAAAATGGTCCAGCTTGGTCTAGTGTCCTCTTTTCCACGCTCCAGACATTTCTAACGGCTTCTCGCGCCTGTGTGGATTCTGTGGATGGGCTAGTCAAGGAGTTTCCAGAATCAGCCCTGAACTCGTCTTCCCACACTCCAAACATTAAAACGGCTTCTCGCCTGTGTGGATTCTGTGATGCTTAACAACATTTCGGAATACGACCCCACATAACGAAACCTCTTTCCACTCTACGTCCAGGCATTCAAATGGCTTCTTGCTGTTGTGGTTTCTGTGATGCCTAGCAAGGTTTCCATAATCACTGAACCTCTTCCCCACACTCCAGACTGCTTTAAAACGGTTATCTCGCCTGTGTGGATTCTGTGATGGCGAGTGAGGCTTCGAGAATCACTGAACCTCTGTCCCCCACACTCCCATACATTCAAAATGGTTTCTCGCCTGTGTGGAGTTTCTGTGATGCTTAGTAAGATTTCCAAGAATCACTGAACCTCTTTCCCACACTCCAGACATTCACAATGGCGCTTCTCGCCTGTGTGGATTCTGTGATGATCGCTAGCAAGGTTCCCCAGAGTGTACTGAACCTCTTTCCACGTATTCCAGACATTCAAATGGCTTCTCCCCTGTGTGGATTCTGTTGTGGCTAATAAGTGTTACAGCTCGACTTTGAACCTCTTTCCACACCTCCAGACATTTTCAGAATGGCTTTCTCTCCCTGTGTGGATTCTGTGTTGTGGCTAGTAAGGTGTACACAGCTCTCGACTGAAACTCCTCTTTCCACACTACCCCAGACACCTTCAAAAATGGCTTCTCGCCTGTGTGGAGTCCGCATCTGTGATGCCTAGCAAAGGTCCCCAGAGTGACTGAACCTCTTTCCACATTCCAGACATTCAAATACGGGCTTCTCCCCTGTGTGGATTCTGTTGTGGCTAATAATGGTGTAGAGCTCGAATCACTGAACCTCTTTCCACACTCCAGACATTCAAATGGCTTCGGCCTGTGTGGATTCTGTGATGGCTAGCTCAAGGGACCCCAGACTGAATGAACCTCTTTCCAACACTCCAGACATTCAAATGGCTTCTCGCCTGTGTGAATTCTGTGATGCCTAGCAAGGACCCCAGACTGAATGAACCTCTTTCCACACTCCAGACATTCAAATGGGCTTCTCGCCTGTGTGGATTCTGGTTATGGCTAGTAAGGTGTTTAGCTCGACTGAAACTCTTGTTCCACTCCTCACTCCACGTACACTCAAATGGCTTTCTCGCCTGTGTGGATTCTGTGAATGGCTAGTAAGGTTTGTCCAGCTTGATATTGAACCTCTTTCCACACTCCAGACATTCAAATGGCTTCTCGCCCATGTGGGTTCTGTGATGGCTCAGTGAGGCTTTCCGAGAAGCAGTGAACCTCTTTCCCACACTCCAGACATTTCAAATGGCTTCTCGCCTGTGTGGATTCTGTGATGGCAAGTGAGGCTTCCAGAAGATCAAGTGAACCTCTTTCCACATTCCAGACATTCAATAATGGCTTCTCCCCTGTGTGGATTCTGTGATGCCTAGCAAGTGTTACAGAATGACTGAACCTCTTTCCACCACTCCAGACATTCAAATGGCTTCTCGCCTGTGTGGGTTCTGTGATGGCTAGCCAAAGGTCCCCAGAGAGTGACTGAACCTCTTTTCCACTACTCCATACATTTCAAATGGCTTCTCACCTGTGTGGATTCTGTGATGGCTCTCAGCAATGATTTCCAGCTCTCGACTGCTGAAACCTCTTTCCACACTCCAGACATTCAAATGGCTTCTCGCCTGTGTGGATTCTTGATGGCTAGTGAGGCTTCGAGAATCAAGTGAACCTCTTTCCACACTCCAGACATTCAAAATGGCTTCTCGCCTGTGTGGGTTCTGGGGATGGCTAGCAAGGTCCCCCAGAGTGACTGAACCTCTTTCCACACTCCACTTACATTCAAATGGCTTCTCACCTGTGTGGATTCTGTGATGGCTAGCAAGATTTGCCCAGCTCGACTGAAACCTCTTTCCACCACTCCAGACATTGTTCAAATGGCGTTCTCGCCTGTGTGGATTCTGTGATGGCTAGTGAGGCTTCGAGAATCGAGTGAACCTCTTTTCCACACTCCAGACATTCAAATGGCTTTCTCGCCTGTGTGGAGTTCTGTCTGATGGCTAGTGAGGCTTCGAGAATCAGTGAACCTCTTCCCACACTCCAGACATTCAAATGGCTTCTGGCCTGTGTGGATTCTGTGATGGCTAAGTGAGGGTTCCGACAGAATCACTGAACCTCTTTCCACACTCCAGACATTCAAATGACTTCTTGCCTTGTGTTGAATTTTCATATTGGAACAAAATGGTTGAGGAATGTAGGAAGTAGTGCAAGATCTTTCCACACTTGTGATGGCATTTCCCCCCTCTCTTTTGGATGTTTTTGGAACACCTTTATCTTTCTCCTGACTAATAATAGATTTCTCCATTTTTCTATCTCTGTTTTCCTCTAAGCTTCATTTTCATCTATGGTTTGATTTCTGAACACCCTCGCTTTGTATCTTGAATATTTTAACCTCTCTTCCCTTGACGCTTGGTGACCTCTTTTATTTCTTCTCTACAGCATCTTACCTGCAAAATATGTAACCACAAAACAGTTTCAAATCAAGTAACAAACCCAATGCAGTATCATGGTGGAGGCAGTAGAATGAGACACAGTTCTCCAGGGTAGGCACACTCCACCCACCTCAGTAAGGAGGGCCCATTGTGGCACCAGTGAATATCCTGAGGTGAGAGAGTGGGGCACGACCTTTAGCTCGGTATATCCCTGTTTCCGTTTCCGTTGAAGCTGCGTTGTCCGTTACTCTACGGGGGGGAATATAGTAAAACGGGAATATCACTGCCCCAAGAACTTTCGTAGCTCGTTGAAACGTCCGAATACGAACAATTTGGTCTGATTTCGTCGTGCTCGGTTACTTGCATCGCGCGAATGCAAGCGGCACAGAAAAAAGTTGCTTTAAAAGTTAAAAAAAAAAAACGGATGTCCCGGCACCTAAGGAAGTAGGCGAAAACTGTCTTAGGGCAACCACCTACCAGGGTCCTGAAGGGTGTTTTATCTGATGGTAGGAAAGTGTTCGCCCCCCTTCTCCTCTGGCTAATGCTACTGCTGCGCTGTCTGGGTACCAGGCTGGGAGGGACGCATCCATTTGCCATGCAGTGTCGGGTGATTCCAAAATGGCGACTTTGCAATATTTTTTTTTGGATTCGTCTGCCTCACCAAACCCCACCAAAGCACCCAGACACATGCGAAAATTAGCTATTTTAAATGCTTGAGGTTTTTACTAGGAGCAAGCAGTGGGTTTTTTTTTGCAAAAAAAACGTCCCGTTGAATTTTTATTTTATTTTATTTTTTTACACCTGCACTTTTGCAATGATGGTGCGGGGCCCCATTGGGAGTTGGACCATGCAAAGTTTTGGAGCCATTCACTAAATCACATGGCAGGTTTTTTTTGCTGACTGTACCCCAGGCTGGGAGGGCGCATCCATTTGCCATGCGAAGGTGGGGGGGGGGGGATCCCAACATGGCGCTCCGCAATATAATTATTTTTTTTGAAATTGTTCGCCCAAACCCACCCATAGCCCACAGGACAGTGCGAAAATTGGCTATGTTTAAATGCTTGGAATTTTTACAGTACAGCAGTGGGTTTTGCTTGTGAAAAACAATGTCTAGGGTTGATTTTATTTTTATTTTATCCTGGGTTTTTTAACCAGTCCTGCACATGGTGCTATTGTACCTGGGCTCGCCCATGGAGTTGCAGACCATGCAATTTTCTAACCATACGCCATGGCCACTTGGCCGGTTGACCACAGAGGACTTTGGGGGATGTGCCAATCGGGCAATTGAGAGCGCCCACATAATTCTGTCAGGGTCATTTCAAACCCGAAACCTCTAAAGGCCTACGGTGCATTACGCCGAGTAGGGCTGTGGAGAGGAGTCGAGTCAGAGAAGGCACCCAGAGGTGCACCCAAGGAATCCACCCTAACCTCACCCGTAAAACTAGAAGTAAACCCTAGACTAGTTCCGCTTACACCCGTCTTAACCCTAAGCCAGATTCTACTTGCATGAACTAAGATGCAAGTAAATGAGACACAGCTGGGTGAAAAAAGAGTCTGCCAGTCGTCCACTTGTGGCCTCTGGCTGACTCCTGCAGCTCCCATCCAGGCAGCCGCTTGCACATGGGCAGCAAGCAGGGGGGGACCCAGATGAGCCCCCAGTGGGGACCCTACAGGAGACCTGGTGGGCTCAGATGTATTGTTCAGGAGAGAAGGAAACCTGGGCTTGGAAGGTGGAGGAACTTTAAATCTCTTTCTTCTTTCCAACATTTCTTACTCCGCACTCCCCCAGTGTTAAGAGATCCCTTCTTGGAATGCCTCTCACAATCTATTTCAGTTTTTTACTACCCTCTATAATTATATATTGTGGGGTCGACGAAGAAGAGTCGGAACCAACTGAACGACTGAACGACGACGACGATAATTTTTATATTGTATCCCTGTTGTGTGTCTAGTGTTGTGTCCCATTAAAATTTATATAGTTGTGACTGGGGGACTCTTTGTGACCCAACACCCTGGATTTTGTCTTGGCTGGTTTACCCTGGACGGCGCGTGGGTTTGCCAGTTCCCACTCTTGGTGCCTACAGCTCCTGGTATTCCTGGTGGCCGCCTATCCAAGTACTAACCAGGAACTTTAATCCCTTTCCTTCTTTGCCATCTTCCTTATTAATGGGGGGCGGGGGGGCAAAATTCCTTTATTGGATTGTTGTGGATGTAATTCTTGTATTGTAGTTTGTAATAGTTTGTAAAAATT